>CCAG010006597.1:0-19635 GCA_001077435.1 Glossina morsitans morsitans | reverse complement strand
ATAATATGTAAAAATACTTTCATTATAAAATCAATATTTTGCCTACAAACACACATACTTACTGCATATTATGCAGCATACTTTAAACAAGTTTTCATTTAAGTAAATCACTTCCGCATTTTCTTACCGACTCTTGCAACAAGTTAAGTCACTTCTGGATTGCCTTACGTGCGCTTACACGAATATATTTTCTTATCTGATTTGTTGCTTATGCTTCATACACAAATATCGCTTAGTAAGCGATAAATTGTTAATAAAGCATTTTTCCCTTCACTCTCTGTGTGTGTACGAATAATGCTATGAATGTAAACACATTCCTGGGAGAGTTTAACAGCACCTTCTATCGTGCCCCTTTACAAGTTGTCTTGTCTTTTCATCTCTTTCTTTAAGAAGAATTTCCATTACTTCCATATTGTAGACATCTTTTTAATATCATTTCCCTTGTACGTCTGTGCAAGCGTTCGGCTTTTCAAGTATTTTACATAAATTGCTTTCAGTTCTTTACATCAAACTGTTTATGGAAGCATTTCTTCTTTCTTACATTCTTTTTTTTCAATTTTTTTTTCCTGCTGCTTTTTATGACGTGGATTTTGTCCTTTTTTTGCCATACTTGGTTTCTTCTTCTCTTTTTGCCTCTCTGTCGAAAAATAACACATCAAACCTCTGGTGACCTATTTATGTATTCACAACATGTTAAATAAGATCGGAAGAGCGTCGTGTAGGGAAAGAGTGTAGATCTCATAAATAATGTGTTCTCTCTTCACATATATATATATGTACATATATGTATATGCATGTTGAGGAGACGTATACATAGACTAAGGTACAATTATAAAGTCATGTCTCTTGACTTTGAAGTTTAGCGTTTATTTATTTTTTTTTTATTTTACTAACGTAGAGTAGATAATGACAAAAAGATAAGGAGAATGAGAAAGAAAGAAAACGGTAAAGGCAAGTGCAAAATACAATTGCTTGTCCTTTTTTTGCATTTTTCCTTTTTTCAGTTACTTGGCAAAAATGTCAACAATCTTGTGTTTTTTGTTTATTTATTTATTTATTTATTTATTTTTTTTTTTTGTTTCTTTACTTGGTTTTTGACTATTCTCTGAGCAGAATGAGTTTAAGTCTTTTATAAAATCTGCAACAAATTTATTTGATACCTTAATATTAATTTTAGCTAAAAAATTGTAAAATCCTTCAACCCTTCTTCTAGCAAGAAACATTACAGATTTGCCGGAACGGAATTACTTTTGATTCTGTCTTTTAAAACTTCTGTATATATATATATATATTATATTCTCGCCCATCCAATATTTAAGTCAAAAAAGAAGGCGAGACAATTAAACCCATAACAGGAAAAGATTCATGAAAATGCATTTCCTACTGAAAACATTCGAAGCTTTTCAATTAACAGCAACAACATTTGCAAGCGATTAACTTAATATGGCATGTGAATGACATACATACTGTACTTGTGTGTGATATGATAATTTATAAAAAAATCACACCATTTTATTTTGAGAATTAAAGACCTGTTTACAGTCCGTAAGTGAATGGAATTTTCGTCTCATTGCCTTACAGGAGGATATTAGGTAAAAGAAAAACTTCGTAGCGTTTTTAAAAATTTTAAAAAGAGCTCTTCTCAACCAAACATGTTCTGTTCTGATCGATAGCCTGCACTGTTGTACTGAACACAGCCAATGCGATATCTGTGTAAAAAACTGAACCAAGGCCTCTTTCGAAGTCAACTTTACACCATTAGGCGACTACTCTAGGCAGCAAAATAAATTATAGTCAGGCGAGGCAAAGTTTTGACTATTCAGTGGATGAGTAGCAACCTTCTAGCAAAACGCTTTTCACTTTTCGCAAAACACAAATACAAAAAAGTGTTTATTTAGTCTGGGATCGTCGTGGCAGAAGAAGATGATGCCTGAGAACTTTTTCCTTGCCTCAGTTTTTGACTGTAGGGAATGGAAATAATCGTGTGACCAGGTTAGAGCAGCTCACAAGGCATAATTCTCCTTCAAACCCACCAGATGCAAGACATGGCCTTGCAAGGCATGACTTTTGGCTTTTATACCGTTTGCGCGGTTTCAGTCAACAGTCAGTTTAACAAAGATTTTCTTTTTTCATTACGATAGTATGCTACCCAGCTCTCTTCTTGATTTAGTTCCGTTTCATCATCATCATCAGTCATTTGCAGATGGAAATTCGTTTCATTAAATCTGTTTTCTGTGTGATTCATTTATATGCAAATATCGATCTTTGTTTTGTATCTAGCCCTAGTCTACCGATCTTCGTAAGTTTTCGAAGAATTTTTCGGCTCTACCAATGATTGGTTGAGTAGAACACGGCGTGTTCCTAGGGCAAACATTTTCATAGTGAAAACGGGGAAACCCTTAACCCGCTGATGACTTTAATAAGGTATTTTTCTCATAAGCACTCCAAGCCTGCGAGTCATTACTCGCCTAAACGATGTTATGTTATAAAACAGACCGAAGTTTTTCAAAATTTTGGCTTATTTTCAAAACCCAGCTATTCCAAATATTCGTTGAACAAACACACACATAAAACTCAAGATATTTTTGTTAAATATCTGCATACGACAAAGGGGAACAATCTATTGAGAAAGTGGCACGAACTTTTTCGTTTATATAACACGATGAATATGTGAACTTTGTTAATCAATTATCTTAGTACCCTAGCAGACAAGTAACAAAGAATATATCAGTATATAGATCAGTCAAACAATCCAAGTGGGATTGTTTACTTCCACAGGGAAGCAAACATGACGAGAATCTTTGAAAAATCTGTTAGTGTGCGTATATGGTTTTACAAAAGAAATTTCTCGCCTGGCATTAGATATGGCCGGACAGCCAAAAGCAATTTGGAAAATTATACTTAACTTAACCCGGTTCTCTGATATCTGACAAATGAAATATACTGGAAATGTCAAGTAATTATACCCTATGCCACTTGTCGTGCCTGAGTGTATTACGTTGTGCAGTACGGGGAAGGAATTGAGATAAACCCACTTTTTATTATACCGATATAGTTGCTTGTCCGTCCGGCTATCCGTCGCTTGTTTTTTCCTTTGTTCAACCTATAGGTCGCAAATTCTGAGATATTTTGATGGAAATTGGGACCCTCACACTATTCGGGTACACGGAGCCTGGGACGTGCGCCATTGAAAATGGTTCGAGTCAGGCTACTTCTCATACAACGTCTTATGTATATGAATGTATGAACTGCAGATTACTAGATCGTAAATTGGGGTTTGTTGACGTGATTCATTACATCCACATTTAAACATTCATTTATCATAAATTATAACAAATATCAGATTTCTTTTTCAATTTTTGCGGCCGCAGAAGTTTCAATGACAGACGGCAGACAAACAAACGAACATAAATAAATCGACTCAAAATTTCGCACTGATCAAAAAAACAATATATATATACATAATACACATATAGGTAACTATATATACATATATATATATATATATATGATAGAGTGCTCAGATTCGCCTATTCATCATGAACATACATAAACTTTGATAAGGACCATAAAAGTTGCAAAGTATGTTATTTTCTTTCTCGTAGGCATGTCAGTCAGCCAAGTTGAACTTTCTAATTTTCTCACCCAATATATTATTTACTTTATCTTTTATATCGTACGCCCTACTTGCCATTTCTAAATCCCCTTTTATTCTTATTAGGAGCAATTCAGAAGATTTAGGTGAACTTTTAACTTTTTATTTTACATTTTTTTGTGTTTTGTGTACATATTTTTATGTTTATTCTATTCACTGAATTCTTGCTGTTACTATATGCCGCGAAAGCGTGTTTAGTACAGCCTTTGAATGCAGAGGAACACCTGGGCAATACAATCGACAGATCTCGCGTAACGAAAAATTAGGAAACAAAGCGACGGAAAGATGTCAATTTATTATTACCTTGACTTAGTGTCAATAGTTTTATATGGAAGACTTGGTAACGTAAGTTGCATCTTAAGTCGAGACTATAAAATTTAGGAATGTTGACATGAAATCTATAAATTTAGCGAAACAATTACTCTGATCAGTCAAGCAACAAATTTAGGTATCAAAAAGAGGATTAGTATATTTGAAAGTGGGTTCCAAGGTTAAGATGAATAAATACAATTTCTTACAGATTTCGCTGTCTGCTAGATCTGTGATACTAGTGTCAATAGTAAATGTATTCACAGATGACCACACACATATCATAACCATTTTAGTGGTGAATCTCTAATTGCTAAATACCATTTTCGTTACATTTACCGCTCGATCTCGAGTGCAAAGGGACTGAATAAATAACAGGTGCAGATAGGTAATCGATGTATCTTGCGAAGCTTGCACAAAACGAAGATGAAGATCGTACCCCAAAAAATTGAAAATCTTAAGTAGAGATAGGACATTCGAATGAACCTAAGTAACCCATATCCGAAATTTAACATTAATTTTTTATTATAAAACCGCCCATTTTAAGATATCATTTAAGTCCACTTTTTACAAAAATCAATATGTTACGAAAGCTTCCATTTAAAGAACTGTTGTCTTCAAAACAAATAAATAACAACTAAGATAATTATATCCGGCCGGCTGATCGAATTTTTAATACCCATCGTATGTATCCTAAATATGCCATAAAAAGTAAAAGAACTAAATTTTCATGCGTTCATTGAGAGGACGCGGTTGATTTTTTTGATTTTCAATATCAAAATTTTTATCGAACGGACGTGTAGGCGTATCCTTTCAAAAACTTAGGTCACGTCGAAATTCTTTTGCCGGTTTGCAGGCGATATATTCATTTTCGCTAATGGGAGAATGTATACCACAGATACTACACAGTTGGGCTGACGGACAGATGGACATGCGTATGTGGATTCCAAAATTGAAACTAGACAAAAATTTATGTACCTTACGGGATCTTTCAAACTTGTTTTTCCGCAAAAAAAAATAAATTTTATGCCTAATGGGTAGGCGGGATCAATTAGTTCGATTGTTGCACAGGTGCTACAGCATCGCCCACAAATCTATGTTCAAATTTTTGTACATTTATCTATTATAGAATATATGCCCTCTTTGTGGGGTCTCTGAAGCTTCCTCCTGCTCGTTGCAGACGTTTCGACAAAATGAATATACCACTCACACTTCGGTGGTGAGTGTAGACAGAAAAATACATGTATTCCATGGATAAAACATAACGTAAATAAATAAAACCCATCTTCTATGCTTTGCTAACGGTTCGTTTTCTTTTCTTTTTTTTTTTTTTCTTCTTTCAACAAACGGTAAAACAAAATCGGAATACGTCGCTACTTCGCTACAAAGAAATGTAATATGAAGAATGCTTTATTATTTTGTTTGCCATAAATTCAAATGAAGAACACATTAGTCGAATACTTTGTGCTTATAATCAAGCAAAAGGATAAAAATGCATTTAGTTTTTCTTCGTTTAAATATTAAAATGAAAAATATTTGAATTTTTGCTTTCTTTTCATTTTTTCTCTTTCTTTTCATCACTTTTGAACTTAGCGCACAGTAATCATCATCATTATCCTCACCGTCACAATCACTGCATAAATTTAATAATGTTCATGTGTAAAGATATTTCACTCTTTCATGACAATACAATCGTCCGTATGAATGTATATAATGTGTGTTCGCATGTTCGTGTGTGTATGTGTGTATGTGTGTGTATGTATGTATGTATGTGTGTGTTCTTCTTGAACAATTTTATTTATTCATTCTACAGCAGCAACTATCAAAGGATGAGAGTTCATTGAATTCGCTACAAGATTCGCTACAAGATACCCTCTACCACATTACACGCAATTCAATTGCAATACAATCGATCGCTTGTATTGATTGCTATAATGCTTTCGAAGACAAATGCAGATCTTTGCGGGTTAAAATAAGTCTCCCGAAAAAATTTCCAAAAAAGAAAACAGAACGTAGGCCTTGAAGATGGACTTTTGGCTGAAAGGAGACCTCGGTTTTGGTAACACAAAACTTTATAGGAATTGTGAATTGGGCTTTTTTATGCTCTATGTTCCAAGTTTTTTGTTGAAAAGAGACCTCAGTCTTGTGGACTTCGTAGGAAATGTGAAAACTGCTTAGGATGGCGTTTGTCCGTTACTTGTTACTGAGGTATAAGGTTCTTACGTATCTATATTGTAAGCTTTTCGTTTAAAAGAGACCTCGATCTTAGGCATACACACACGCACACACTTCATAGGAAATGTGAAATTCGCTTTGGGTTACATTTGCCCGTTACTTGTTATTGGCGGATCTGGCTTTTCTATACTTTATATTCTAAACTTTTTGTTGAAAAGAGATCTCAATAAGTATGAGGTTCTTTCATTCCCCAAATTTTTCCAAAATTTTTCCTATACTTTTGGCCACATATTGTGATACTTAATAAAGTTGCTTGCCAATTTATCAAAACTTAATCAACTTTTTAGTTGCGAAAAAGTACACGCTTAGCAGCACCTGCTAATTATTTACGTTTTCTGTTATCCAAGCGCCAAGTAGAAACTTCTCTTAAGCGCTATTTTCAAATTATCTCAAAAAATATATAAATAATGTTTGAAATTGCAGTGGAATTCCTTTTTTTTTTTTTGTCTTTTATGACAATTCACTCTTGGGAATGAGGTGCATGAATGCGGTGACGGTCAGAAAGGAAAACGGCGATAAAGAGAAATATAGTGGATCACCTTCTTCTCTGTATATCTAAAAAAAAGATGTTTCTATAGGCTACGACAGACTCGCGGAATTTGTCTTCCCTGGCACTAGCTTACCGCAAATATTTTGCAAAAGATTGAGTATGCAGATGTAACCACTCCCCCAGCTATCTAAGGGATTAAATTACGTGAAAATATTGCAAAGTAATGCCTTCTAAAGAAATTTTGAGCTTCCACAAGATCCAAGGATTTATATTCATTTCATTCTCTTAAGCAAATACCTGTAGACTAGGACTGCGCATCGTAAATCTATCTTTATTTCTAAGCATACTGTTTCCTTTTTGCACTTATTTTAAGTTCAATACGAATTTTTCTTTAGCGACGCTCGATCTACTATTTTTGTTTCAAGAAGATGGGCATCTAAAAGTCGTTTAAGGCAAATTGCATTCTTTGCACACACACATATATATATATATATATATATTTATTTTTTTTTTTTGCATTCCCGAAAATCCCTTTCAAGCATAATCTAAATACTACCTAGTATGCAAAAAAAAAATAAAAATAAAAAATAAAAGCGTAGATATGATAAAAATTAAAAGGCAGTATATAACACACTCGTCTTGCCATGGTTATCGCATAACATAACGGCGTTGTAAATCGTTCCTCTAAGGCGTTTGTCTTTAGTAGCATTCACGTGGCGTTTATTCCTTTCATTTTTCGCTTTGGCATTTCATATTTATGCACATCAATGGTAAAAACTGGGAACTGTCTGAATGAAAAAAGCCGCAATGCGGCATATTATGCGCTCAAGTTCCGGAAATGCCTGAAGGGATATAAGAATATGAGTACATGTCTTGAAAATCAAGTTTTTCAAACAAGCATTTATTTGCCAGAATGGAGTAAAAAAAAAAAACAAAAAAGAAATAAGAGTGGAATATGAAGACACCTAACGCTAAGTAATATTGAAGCGTAAATGAATGTATGTTTATGAATTTACTATTGTATTACATAGATATTTATACATATGAACAAACAGCAGCAGGAGTAAATATATAAATTGCAGTAATTGAAATAACAGTAAATCTGTTTACTAAAGGCTAAAGATAAAGCACCGATAATATAAACTCTTACGTCTAAGATAATGCAGCAAAAATGTTTCCTTTTTTTGGTTTCAAGCCTTCACAGATTAATTTACGAAAGTCCGTATCATTCTTGGCTATCATACTGCGCGTAAGCACTCGAGAAATACCTTAGATAGTCTCATAAGCACTGATCCTTTTCTTCGAGAGATAACATTAGGGCCAGGGCTTGTAATCCGCAAAAGAAATCTGAAGAAATTTTACATTATTTGAAAGCTGACCGAGAAGATAAGTAAAAGTGTTGGGGCTTTTTGTGTCTACACAAAAGGTACTTCGTTGTGAAAATAAAATAACTGTGAAGCTATGCAGATGGCTGGGTTTTCACATGTTATATCAATATTTTCGCATGGCTCTTGATAAAAACTTACATTGATAATGAACACAAATGCTAAAAAAGGAAAAAAAATCCCGTCTATATCCGTTCCTAAACATATAATCAATGATTCCTTTTCTAAGCGCAATGTTTTTCTTATTCATTCTCTATGATATTATATAAAAAAAAAGAAAGAAAGCAAGATTAACCGTAATTTTTAAAAATTCTCACAAAAAAAATCAATTTCTAAAATTTTATCATCTGGTATGTAAATGTTTTCAGTTTATTTTATTTCTTTAACTTTTATCTTTTTCCAAGTTATAACTTGGAAATTCTTTTCCAGAAAAGGTAAAGGGTATTATTTGGCTGGTCTCAGCTAATCAAAGAAAACATGGAGATATTTCATGGTTTTCCTCGCATTTCCAAAATGTTACAAAATGCTACAAGTTGAGGAATGTAGCAGACCCAGAATTTGCATATAAATGATCCAATAAACTCGAAATTAAAATAACCAAAGTTGCTCTTAAGCTGGCCAAAGCGTTTTGTCTTGTCTTGCAAAAGTTATTATTAACTACAATCTCCAGTAGGGAAAGGGCTCGCAGTGCTCTTCTCATTAAAGTGTCTTTCTGTCAACAATATTAAACAAGCTCAAATAATCCAAAAACTGTTAACAGGTCCTGGAATATCGTATCAATTACTTCGGTATTTTATTGAATGAATTTAATTAAGTACATATTAGGGAAAACAATTGATTGATAGCTTGAAGCGACTTTCTCTATACCTCTCTATTACCTTTTTTACACATGCTATTATAAATAATAGCAGTAAATGCCCAGGATTTACGAACTTATTATCGTTTTATAGTTAATTAACAAAATCATCGAAGCAAAGTGTCAAAATAACAATTTATTGCATAATTTTTTCTTTAAGAAGTTAGAATAAAAAAACTATTAAAATAATAAGTAAGAAATGATTCTATTTGTTCCTATCTAAAACTAAGGTGACCAGATGAAATCGATTTTTTTCTTTATTTTAATTTTTGCGTTTTGCTCCTATATTATGATTACTAGAATACGAGAAAAAAGTGAAATTTATGGCAAAAAAGATTTAAAAACAAAAGAACCAACACACAAAAACACTAAAAACACCTTTCATTGCGCTTTCTAAAAACAAAGTTATGCATATGAAACAATAAGCAGAAATTGTGTGCATCTGGTTACCTTAAAACTCACTAATTGTGCTCTCTCGCCGCTACTGCTCGTGTAAAGTCGTTCACACACTCAGCATAATTGCTCTTCTCTATACCATTGCCATGAAACATACGCAGATTCTCTTTTCTATTGTTAATGTTCATTGTATATGGTGCGTGCTTGACTTTGTTTCAATAAATTCATATCAAGTCGATATTGAGAGAGAAGCGCAACACAGTTGAGACTACTAATTCTGTAAAATTATTAGATTTTTCGGTTATTATTGTCATAAGTGCCCTTGACTTTGCTTCAACGCATAGTTAGCGAAGGAAAAAATTCATTTAGAAAAGTAGAAATTATTAATAGTGGAATGAAATGTTTCGGTTTTTATAAATATCGTAATAAAAGTCGAATTAAGTGAAGAGAATAGAAAAATAAGTTCAGGAAAGCAATTTTGCAGGATGCTATTACAATTTCTATTAAATAAAGGTGTTTTACCCAAATCCGAGATAGAGAAAAGTAGGGAATTATTAAATGAGTTTATAAAAGTGTGTGCGTTTCCGCGTGTGGATTCAAATAAGATCTCGTTGCATTGTCTCGTAACTTTTTCCGTCCGTGTCGTACGCAATTAAATTCCAATTCGGTGGAACCATTAAAATTATGTTTGCGTGGTGTTTTAAAAGGAGTAATTGTAAGCGCAACTAAATAACTTAATATAATTTATGCATACACAGTCAACCTTGGCATATATTTTTTTTATCGAAAACTTGAAGTATTGTTATAAAACATAACTCGTTTTATATAGGACCTAATAACTAGCAAATATATAGCCTACGAACAAATAACTAACAAAGTGTAAATAGGTGAGTAATTATTTAGTTCATTCACATTTATTTTAAATTTTCTTTTATTTACAAATACGCACAGAAAGTTACAAGTATTTTGTTACCTGTAGGTAAATAAGTGCTACTTTTCCATTTAGATTCTGCTAAAATTTATTAAGATGGATATTTGTTATTGGTAAATTCTCGCCATTATTAAGAACTTGTAGATATATTTGTACACACCTTCAAACAAATGTTGGAAATTGTAGATCTCATAGATTAAAATTATCACTTCTTTGTGTACTGTGGATATTATTAAAAACGTAGTAGGCTTTTAATTTAGAGTCAGCCTTCGCAACAACGTACTTTTTGCCAATAGAAGAGAATTTAACAAACGGTCGGATAAAGCTAAATAAGCTAAGATTTTTATGCTGATCCAGAATAAATAGGTGGGGAGTTTAGAGATATCTAGATAATTGATGAACTATGTATTGTGGGGTGTTTGCAGGGGCATCACCAAATTTTGACGTCCTGCGGTGATGGATATTACATAACATGAGATACATAACATTAGGAAATGTTAAGGGATGATTTTGATTTCCTAAAAGCTTTCTAGATTAGGATGCAAGTTTCCCGCCAAACTGACTAAATTTGCGCATCAAGCATAGTTTTTTGATCTTGCAATCAATTAACATGCCTTTCAATCTAAACGTTCATTAATTCAACCTCGTATTTTCCTTGGTTTTTAAATTTTTCTTGTGGTCTTTCAACTTTTTCTTCCTCTTCTTTTCGCGCATACATTATACGAATTTGGTGATAAAAGAGGAAATTAGTTCGAACTTTATTCCATTGCTTTTCGTCAAATTTTAATTACATACCAATTAGCAAACAAAAAACAAAAAAACAGAAAAACTTTTATTTTTCTATTTCCATTAAACGGGAGACAAAAACAAAAGCAAAGAACCATGAAACGTCTGTCAAACGCGCACATTTCGGGTTTGAGTGCAAACAAGAGCAAAGCTGTTGCATAAAATACTAAAGCAACGAAACCTATAACAGCATCATGGGCCTTGATGGTAGTTGCTCTGCATTTTCCTGATAAACACTTGACGAATCGTGCATAGCCGTTTAAACAAAAAAAATAATAGAAAACTTAAACGAAAAAAGCTCACAATTTACGGATATTGAAGTTGAAAAATCTTTAAAGGCCAATTAAGCAACCACAGATTGGCATAGATTTTCATCCATAAATATTTGGCGCACATTATGCTGCCCGGATATCGTGTCAAGGGATTTTTTCCTTTTCTTTTAATAAAAGCATGCAAGCAGGAAAAAATTATAAGTTTTACAATTCGGTGGCACTGATATCAAGGAGAATACTTTTAAACGGTATATATCTGGCACATAATGATTTCTCCCTAGTTGTATTGGCTGTTATTCGCTTCCGGTTAACTGGTTAACAGACTCAGTTATGAAGCCAGTGCTTACATTTCCATATGTAATTTTCTTTAAACATGTAGGCTAAAGCGTAGATATATAAGCAAGAAAGTGTATATGAATGAAAGCTTTTACTGATAAACATGTTTAATCTGATATCGTTCGTTCGCTTGCTTATTTATTTACTCATACATGAGAAGTAAGTGGTTATTCCAAAAAGCCTATATTTACATGAAATTGCTTTGAACTGGAGTGTAATTAATACTTATAGACATACATATAAAAGCGAGTATAAATGAATACACATTTGGTTTTGCTTTCTTCTTTTTTTCCGCTTTAAAGCTTTTTTAAACCGTATCTTGCAATAAAACATTAAATTTTATTTTAAAATTTTAATAAGTAAATATGTTTAAGATATCTGTACGTCCTACAGCTATTTATATAATGCTAAGGGTGTGGGGGGGGGGGGGATATTGGGTTAAACCTTCTCCTTAAAACAACCCAAGGCGATAATACTCAACTCCAAAATCCAAATCCAATCGTATAATTGAGTGCATTGGGTACCTTTTCACAACGTTTTCACACCAAGTTCGAAAGATTATTCGTAGAGAAAAGTGTTTCATTAAGGATTTTGAAATATACAAAAAATAAACTGAATTGAAAATTCAGTAGTGCAGATAAGCTGTTTTCTTTTTTTTAGGGCGACTTTGAGTTCAAGGTGGATTTAATTAACAGAGCAGTAGTCTAAGGACTCATTGCTATTTACGTATACGTATACATCACCTATCATACGAACGAGGGTATGAAAAATAATGCCTGCGTGGCCGAGTAGGCAAAAAGTCTTGCCTAACAACTCAATGGACGTGGGTGTTCAAATCTCAATTGCGGTAGAGTTTCCAATAGCCTTGTGGATGCCTTTAAACTTGGAATTTATTCTCTGGCCAAATTAGTAATAACAAGCATAACAATACTTCCATGACGATGAATACCGTTGCCTTTTTGTTTTATTAATTAAATTCCCCATCAAATTCTCCGTAAGCTCGGCCGCTCATCAAAATGTGTAATTATTTTTTACCTTTTATTTAATTACCATACAAATTTTACTCTTCAAGTAATAGTAACAGCAACAACAACTTGAAACAGGTCACGAAATGTATTTCAGTTTGTTTCTTGTTTTTTCTTTTTGTGTTTTCTTAACAAAAATCAAATTTTTAGCATAAGTTTTTCGTTAACAAAAATTATTTTTTATTCTGTATCTTTCGCTTTTTTGCTATTTCTACCGACTTCAACATGGATTCGTTTGTCCTACAAAACAATTTGCAATAAAAGAGAAATAAAATTTTTAACCTAATTTCCAAAAAAATTTCCTAATTTAAATTGCTTTCTATTCTCTATAGTCGTCTGTCTGCCTTAACGTCATCTAATGTTGCAAGCGAGCCAAACGATGTTAGTGAACGTTTTAAGGGTTAATTCACGAAACATTTTGCAATGTTGACATTGCCTTCAAGACGAATTTAAGTAACGTTTATACATGTATATTGCTTGCACATGCACACAAAAACAAGCACATATATACTATATATATATATATATATATATATATATATATATAACATTAGGCTTTATTGATATTTTCCTGTGTTACTTAAAACAACTCAGTGCTACGTAAAACTCAAGTGCGGGTTGACGGCAATGCTCGTTGCTTTGACATATCATGCAATGCTATGCATTGCTATGCCATGACATGACAGTCGTTGTTAGCATAACATTATTTAAATATGCAATAATAGTGTATGTATTGCGCAGCTAAAATAGCAGCAGAAACAAAAACAACAACAACAACAACAACAACAACTCTAATAAGAAATACAGCAAATATAACTATTTGTAATTTATAACAATTTTTAATTGAATTTCTTTTCTCTCCGGCTCGTTAATGTTTTGCTTAAGCACTTTGAAATGGTTTCACTTTATAAGACACATTTCTCAAATGTAAGCGACCATCAAGTCCAAAATGTCTTCGAGTTTAATGGAATTTTCGTACAAAATTTTAGCAGCTATCGTAACAAAATTCCAACTCTTAACAAAGTAAGGAAATTATTTAAATTTTTACTATAATTGTTATATGGTTCACCATGTAGTCGAAGGAGATGTACTAACTTCATTATACGGTTTGTAATACGTATAAATACAAATTGGAGACTTGGTAAGTATTACATATTTCGAATTAGTCTGGGATTGCACGAACATATCGTTCTTCCTAAAGTTAAGTTCTCCCCTCTTCCTAAATTTGATACGGAAAGTTCGAAACAAATAATATGTGCTTAAATTTAGAAGTATGCTGATGAAGTAAGGAAGGAAACCAAATGTTGAAAAAGTTTTTAAAAAGTTTGCCCATAGTTGTATGAGAAATTGTACTCGGCTTTGGTCGAACCATGTACATCTCTCAACTTTATGGTAAAAAAAAAAAAATGAAAAATACGATATTTTGATGCTCTATAGTATAGACTTTTTCCAATTTTCCACAAGTACCACCTTGTTTGCCATTTGCACCGTTTCCAGTACACGTTAAAATGCATTTATAAGAATTTATTCTTGTTGATAATATTTTATGCCGAGCAATGATGGTTGAAACGCAGCTCGAAGCATGTACCGATAAGGGCACACGTTGCATGAAAGTAGTATTTACTTATGATCAGTTTGCCAGGAGAGGTGGTACAGTGTGATCACCTTAAAAATATGCTGTTCTTGTGTCTTTCATAATTTACGGAGTAATGAGCACAAAATTTTCCAATTTTTGTTTTTGAAAACACAAGTGTTCTTAGTCTATCAGGCGTTAACCGATTTGCCCTAATTTCAGTCCCCGATTGCTCAAACACTTTAAACACCATGTGTTTATCCTTTTAAAATTTTTTTATATGAAAGACGGAGAGAGGAAGAGAGGAGGAGGACGGGAAAGAAGGACGATAGGGACAAATTCATTTTGTCACAACGGTGATAATATCCAAAAGAAAGCTTCAGAGAATCCACAAATTTTGTATTGCGTTGGTCAGCATCAAGTTTTTTATTCGAGTTAAGCATTTCCGTTTATCCGTTTCTGTAAAGTCTTCGATATCGTATAGTTTGCTTTTACATTTGGCAGAAATTTTGGAAATGTTTGTACGTTGCCGGGTGGTACTGAAAATGGGTTAAATCGGAGTCAAAGACAAAATAAACTTAAAACGCCACTGCCTTCGGGGTTACAACAAACACGCGGAAATAATTTCCACAAAAATCAGCCGCGCCCACCTAACAAATCGATAAGATAAGGTAAGACGAAAATGCTGGGTACCAAATATTCGCTCACAGAAGAATGTAATTTTCGTACTCCGTCTTTTGCCCATCAAACATCTTTTGAAAACAAAGCCTAATTAGGAGATTTTTTAACTTTTGTCTTCTATTTTTCCTTTTCTTTTTCTTTCTTCCCCGAAAACATGATAAACATAGATATAGCCATGGACAACATAAATAGTAAAAGTTGACCAAACGAAAGAAGCCAACACTTTAACAAAAAAAATAAAAAAAAAACATTCTCAGCCAACTCAAGCATATAACTAAAGGACTTTAATCTTAGTTAGCAATAATGCTTAGCATCGTTATAAAAAAAAAAAAAAAAAGAAATATTCAACAAGAAAATTTACGGTTACATTGTTCCCTTATTTAATCGATTTATGCATGTGGTGTGTGGTGGTGTGTGGTCGTAAAAATAGGACAACAAGTAACGCAGTCAATATCAATCAAAATAAATAGCAATAAATATCGGTTAAAGTAATAAATTATGGCTTAAATGAAATATCGCACAAGTTTTTGACACGGCCCGGCTAACATTAAAATCAACAGGACTGCACAGAGTGCAACTTTCGATAACATATTAATACGCAAATGTGAGCTGAACTGAATGTATGCGACTGATGTCACTTGTAATTTCTTCCTGTCGAGATTATTCAAGCATCTAACAATAATTATTTGAAACATGCGAAGGAAGAGAAAAATAAACCGAAAGATAAGCGCCACAATCGGCCTTGGAAAGGTAGGCAGGAATATTCATTATTCGATAGAAGATTTCTGTAATTGTTTTCGGAGATTTAATGTATTCTGCTATTGATCGATATACAGTTCATAGCGCTATAAGCGCAAAAAGGAAATTCTATTCTTAGATGAGAGCTAAAATTGATTTGAAATTTTACAAAGTTGTTCTTTTTTTTTTTTTTTTTTTTTTTTTTCTATAAACAGAGCAAATGCATTGAACTAAGTTTGGTAAATAATTACATTGCTCTGCCCGGAGGCATATGGAAATATTAGATTTTTAAAAATAATGAATGTCTTCTTTTTGAAAAAGGAAAAGGAAAATGAAAATAATAATAAATAATTAGCAAATATGTAAACTTGTGCTTCGATATAAACGGACTGTGTTAAGCGTAACCGTAAGCGTAAGCAGCAACTCATTGAAACGCTTAAATTGGTAAAACATTTATCTATGTACATGTATACACACACGTATGTACTATAGTAGCAGTAAAACCGATGTCCAAATGTTTTCAATGCAATATAAAAGAAAGAAAAACACACACACACACACACACACACACAGACATTTATATTTCGATTAAAATTGTCAATTTGCTGATAGTGGGGAAAACATGTCTGCGTTCAGTTTATAGATAGAGAGAAACCAATCGGCATACCAACCAACCAACCAAGCAACCAATAACAGCGGGACAACAGAAAATACAAAATAACAGAGTAATAAAAAAAGCAGTAAACTTTAACTGAATATTTAATGAAGCGAAGCGAATTATATATGTCAAGTAAAATTAAAAATTCCTGGATAAGGGGAACACCGCAACTAAATAAATATAATGAAAAGTTCTTATAGAACATCATTTATCGCTGATCAATAACATAAGAGGAAGATGGATTATGCTATCTACAGGTGTACAATTAAGTATTCTTATGTACACCGTTCAAGACCACTTATGGCACGGGGTATATCAAATTTGTGCGTATGTGTGTATAACACTGGAACAACCTTTTATTATAACGACTAATTCAACACAAAAATATTTCTTGAATTGATTTAACCATGTCTCTCCGTCTGTCTGTCCAATCTGTGCCTATCTATTTTTATGTTTAACACACAGATCCCGGTTTTTGAAACAGTTTGACAAAATTTGGCAGACGGGTGTCTTTAAACGCGAACGCTATTGAAAATAGTTCGTGTCGGACTATTTTTCCACCATTCCATGCGTGAAGTGTTAACTTTTTAAATTGCAATTTAGAGAATATCTCGATAAAATTCACTAGGTAGTAGTATTTTAACAACCTATTGAATGGGACCATTTTTTGAAATGCCTCTCCTCTTAATTGTTTCTTCGAAGATTGGGTTTTCCTATCGCAAACAAATTTAATTCTTCATATTTCGTGTACACACACGTACACACTACTTTAAATTAATTGTACAAAATTTGGACCATGGAGACCTATTCTTTGGACCCCATTTCATGAGAAATGGTCCTTTACTTGGTAAAAGGATTTATACACAAATAGATCCTTAAGCTTTCTTTCATATAAGACTTAACATTATCGAGTATGTCTACTTCTGCATTGGTACTCCCTATAAGAGAGGTTATATGAAAAGTATGTCCTTCCCTCTCATATAATTGCTTGCATTAAAAACTTGCCTTTACATGCGTATATTGCCACGAAAATGAATAAATAATTTTATTAGACGAAGTGACGTGGGGTATTAAACGGGCAGCCTCGCCCGGCTATAGTGTTTTCACGTGTTTTGTATCGATTTATACATAAAAGGAGAAAAAGTTTAACAGAGTGCCCAATTAACTACATACAATACATTAAAGTTGAAAGGGCTTAACAAACATTTATCTAAAACCTTTTTACATTTTAATCAAAAATCGGAAGGAGTACCAAAGATCAGCTGATGAATGGAAGAAGATTTTTTTTTATCAAGGCACATGATAGCAATAGTGGGGTGTGCTAACTATTTAGGATTATGTTCGCAGGGTTCAGGTCACTTATCAATAAATATTTCCCATCAATTGTTGTTAAAATCTTGGAATGGGAACGGGGATCCAGCGTTTGCGATTGAATAACAAGAGGAATCATTCGTATTGAATCAACATCTCTACGGTCAATACGGGGAATCTAAGTGAGTTGAGTGATCTCGCGCTCTATTTAAGGGAAGTCTTTGTTTTCTAAGAGGCTGACGGGGCAACTATGTCGAACTGTGTTGTCAAGAAATTCATCGAGAAGAAGGTGTTTTTTAGAAAGAACACAACGACTGACTGAACCTATTCCGGCTGCAAGCAAATGGCTATTAGTTAAGCTCTTTTTACTTGCAGTTAATAATAAATTCCTTTTCCTTTTTTTAAATTTTGTGTTGCGATTATTCAACAGTGATAATTTCGCCGTGCACTTAGTCGACTGTGTTTAAGTGAAAACTCTGCGGACTGTTGTGTTAACGCATCGATGGTGCATTATGCATTTACCGCAGAGTGACAGCATAATAACGGGAACAACGTGTATGCACATATACATAAATACGTTCTTTTCATATACGATAGATAATATAGCAAATATTTTACTATATAATAAAAACTTAATGAAAATTGAAAATTTGCATTTGCTTTTTCAAAATTCATAGTTAGCAGGCAACCCCCCCCCGCCCCCGCACATTGAAAATATACCCACAAATAAATACCAGAAAATACGTATGCACGCAGAAGCCCACATGTCGCAGTGCACGTGCTGTTTGAAATATCAATTTAAGAACATAAGCGGGAGACAGAGCGATATGACATTAACAGCATCATAGATAAATACGTTTATACAAAAAAACAAAAAAAAATTAAACAAAGGCAACGTCATTGCATCGTACAATTTTATATAGTTATAATATAGTCGTCGTCAGTCGTATGCCTGCATGTATGAGCTAAATAGACAACATGCCTTCTTTAGAAATATGACAATTTGTACAGCAGATGATGTGGTATTGTGAAATGTTTCCGGTTATTTCTTAATTTATGTTTCCTTTTCTTTAGCTTCGGCTGCTGAAAAGAAAGGAAAACTCTTTAGAAAACTTTTGTAAAAAGTCAGTTTGTTTTTTTCCTTCCGTTTATGTAAACGCAGCAGTTTATCATCTTCCATTATGGCAATTGTGAAATATCCTGATGATATCATCACGTGAATATACATACACATATATATATATATATATATATATATATGTATAGGTGTATATACATCTATTTATGTTTTTGTGTAACAATACTGCTTTTAATATAATCATTATACTAACCCATTATATAGAGAATGATATCAATGTCATCGTTTCAAATAAGCGTAATGTGCTACTGTCTGACTTGTGTCTATCAATGCGTCAATCAACTAACCGATCTATTCATCCATCAATCAATCATTATTGTAAAAAGAACAATGTCTCTTCAAGTCTTTTCGATTGGTTTCTTCTTCTTCTTCTTCTTCTACTTTTCGATTGTTAACCAGATATGTAATCATGTAGTATGCGTCATTAATAACAATAGATAAGTCATTAACAATCATTGAACATGATTTTGCCTGCAGAAGTGTTCAATAAAAATTCAAGTGCGCTCTGGCTCTGCCGCACGATTATTGCATCGCATATAAAAGTGAAAAATTTACATAAATATTTCATAATATTGAATAGAATAAATTCTGATTTTTATCGATATACGCGGAATACATTACGTTCCAAATTGCCATCATTTTTGCAAGAATCTCAAAAAAGCTTATATCTATTAACGAGCAAAAGTGATAATTTTATTTCAATTTCAATTTCAATTCAAATGCATAACTGAAACGATCGAAATGATGGAAAATTTCTCAAAATTTACAAAGTTTTCAAGAGTTTTGCAAAATTTTCCTATGGTTTCATAATTTCTCAGGTGTGGTAGTAGGTTAACACGCTTTACTCTCAATTAAGTAAA
>CCAG010006593.1:0-17510 GCA_001077435.1 Glossina morsitans morsitans | reverse complement strand
AAAAATCTAAAAATCTAAAGAGAATAGTATGCGTTCATGACAATATTTGACGAAGCACTCTTACTATATGGAATTTGTTTATTATATCAGAGCTATTATGAAGCCTTTCTCATATTCCATGCGTACTATCTTGCGATATTTGCTTTTATATAATACAATAAATTTTATAGCTATACTATTATTTCACATCAATCACGTACTCTTTCAAGTTCAAAAGACTTCTAAAAAAAAGTAAATTTTATAATCCTTAAAGAAAATTAATTTAAATAAAGCAGTTAAAGCGCGTTTAAACAAATATTCAAACTTGAAAAAAAAAATAGTATATATATGCTTATGTATATATATAGTTGGAAAAAAAAAGCAAAATATTCTTTGTATTTGTATTTCAGGAATAACATCACAACCCGTATGTTCATTAAAAATGGGGAAATTTTCTTAATTCTTTATAAAATTATGAAAAGTAAAAAACTTTTAAAATACATAAAAAAATTTTGAAATTTCGTCCTTTGTATGTTATTTTACTACTAACGTGTAGAACATTAGGAGTCAAACCTATCTCGCTTGATTAAATGGTGAACATTCTAACCACTACACTACACGATAGCCAACTAATTAATTATAAACAGTTAACAAATAAGAAAATTTATAATAGAAAATCATAAGGTAAACAAACTTTCAAAGGCCTTCCTTACTTAAAGAATAGTAATTGAATTCTGAAACCCACAAACGTGAATATACGTAACAGGCAATGTAATAAGAGTTCGTTAACATTAGAGCTATCAAGCTTCTGTAGAGGGACCTTTCTACCAAAAGGAATTAATTTAGTACCCTTTTTCGGTGCAATTGCCGTAATCGCAAAAATGGAGATAGAAATCTAGAATTCGACTCAAATATTGCTTAAATGACCAGGATGCCATGGTTAAATCTGCTGACAAGCACGCCCGTAATGAATAGCAACTTGAAATAACATAAGAAAAAAAGACATTTTTTTGTTTTATGTTCATCTATAATTTTCCATCCCGCGAAACTATTATCCATGTACACACCAGGACTAGCTGTGTGCTCGATTCAAAAATGAGCCCTGTGGCTGCGGCATTTCCACAAAAACGGCCGGTCAAGTTGATTCTTTTTGATAGAAATAACTATATATCATCGACATCCCGGAATAAAAAAAAAAATTGATTATAGCTATTGTTTAAAGAATTTTTGTTTTGTTGTATAAATAAAATTGATTAAAAAGTTTTGGAAGATTACATGTTTTTTAGCAATTTTTTTTCATGCTCGAAAAAAAAAATGGGATCAAAACACTTGATAGTTCTAGTGTTAGCGCAATAAGTGTAGATAGGCTTGCAGTAATCTTTTGAGCTAAGTTGATTGAATTATTCTAACCTTGCGTAGAAAATTTCCAAAATATATACGATGTGCACTGATTATGTAAACTTCAAATGCCATTAATTTTATACCGTTCTCATCCTTTTACATTTAATCGCAATCAATTTTGTTTGGTTCACTTCCACAGGCTTCCCCAACTATTTGTAAAAACCATTTTGAGCCTCAATAACGCATTTATATCTCTCTTTTTTTTCGTCTTAAAATAGTTAATATTCTCCCTTTTCTATGTTCTCTTTTCTGCTTTTCTTCTCGCGTTTTCAAATTTCTATTATACCCGTAGAAATTAAGAGAATTCATTCGTCTCAAGTTTTCTGCTTGCATCCCCCTAACCTACTCCGTCCCCCCCCCCTTTTATTCCTAAAACCAATCGCTCTTTTCCCTTTTATTATACTTCGGAAGAGGTGATGTAAATTTCATCGGAATATGATCGATACATATTTGAAAAGGCTACGGAAACTAAGCTTCACAAGATTTTACGTATCTCTATAACAAAACTAAGTACATACAAAACATAGATATGTGCGTATTGTCCATTATAGGTATCATTATCCATACAAATACATTTCATAGTACGTTTACAAGTATTGAACGTATATACTGTCACAGTAACGCGTCAGGCGGTGAACGTCTATGCATGTACAATATAACAGCGCTGAAAAAATCAAGATGATTGTAGTCGCAACAAGTCTATCAAACTTATCACATGCGGAAAAAAGTGAACTATTAATAAAAAGAAATAAAATAAAAAAAAAACAAACAAACAAACTAAAGAACATTAGACTTACTTGTAATTAAATGTTTAATTTATTATGAATTTTTAAATGCTTTCCGTGTATTATTAAAAAGGATAAAAAAAAAAAAAAAAAAATTATAGCGAAAATGTTTTATTTAATATATTTCTGCGTTGTGTCAATAATATTGCATTGTGCTAAGGCAGCGACTACCTCATTTCCACCGCCGATTATACGGACACTGGATACTACTGGTCAGGTGGGTCCTGAGTTTAAAACTTTGGATCCCGCCGTCCCCGTCGACGAAGCTACTCATAAACTTGCTAAAGCAAATGAAGATAAAAAAGTTGAAGGTATTTAAAAAAAAAAAAAAAAAAATTGAAATTTTTACCTTAGCTTAGCAAAAGCTAGTAACTTAAATCTATTTTTCTATTGTATCCGCTAGACATATGTACGTTCATTTATTAAATTACTATCATTGACATAGTAAAAGATTAAGTTTATTATGTTGTATTGCATTGTATTGCATTGTGTTGTCGCTGGAATCACGCGCGTGATTAATCAAAATATTCGAAGCGTATTTTTCTAAACCAAAATCAAGAAATAATTCAAATAAACCTTAATATGCAATAAAAAAAAAAAAAAAATTAATTGAAATTTTCATTAAAATTGCTTAGGTCGAGCGCAAACCAACTAAGACTGTCTGTCTGTCTTTGATTTAATTTTGGTTAAATCAAACTTCAAAATAGGAAAGCGTTTTAAGTAAATGCGGATCATTTTACGCCCCAGAATTGATTAACCTTGAACAATATATTAAATAGTTTTATGTCAAATCTTGCATACACCACAAGACAACAATATTTCTTTAACTATGGCAAACAGACTGGCGTTCAAAATTTATGGCCGTCAAATGAACGTAATCGATGCATTATTTGTAAAAGGATAACATACGACTATGAACTTAAAGGGTGTTTGGCAAATAATTCAAATTTGTAGGGCCACGATTGCTCTAAATAGAAATGCGAACGAAAAGGGGGAGGGACAGAAGGACGATTGAATATGACCAAAACCGAGCAGAATCCTTACGCTTACAGAGCACTTTGCCGTACTTTCATATAATTTTTATAGATAACTTTTCTTCTACTACCAACAATTACTTTTTAAAAGCCAAACAGAACAGTTCTATATCCGCCACCAAACGATTATTTTGTCAGGAGGTAATAAGCCCGACACTTCAGAGACTCGACAAATACATGTTTTCTTATCACAAAGATGACGGGTGTTAGAAAATTCGGTCACAGCCGATTACAATTTTCTTATTCGTTACTTTTAAGTTACTTATGTTTTTCTTCTTCTTATTTTTAGAGAAATTGAATTCTATTTGAATAATTTCTTACATAAAAAATGTAGGCAAACAAATTATCTTTTTTTTTCCCCTTCTAAGTTACACGCATCTCATTAACACACCTGCTGAATACACAAAATATTTAAGAATATTCCATAAGAACGTTCATGGCTTTAAATAAAAATAGCAAAAAATGTTAATTATTGTTTGCTAATTTTACAATAGCGTTTTGATTAAATTTGGGCAAGGACATTCATCCGTCCTAAGGTTATCGGCACATTGTCCAAATTATTTTTAGAAAAGAATCGATCGGCAAATCAATCCGTCTGAAATTTTAGACATCTTCAGCTTACATTCGCATAAAAGTTTAGTTCAACTATTGATTCATTCGCGATCTGAAAATGTTTCAGTTTTCAAGACATTATTAAAATAATTCCGGGCATGTTCGAGCAATTATCGAACTGATATGCTTATACGATTTTGTGCACTTGAACAAACAAACAAACGAAAAGATGAGCTAGGATGGACAGACACTCGGATAAACGGAAGAATAAACAGGCGGCTAAACGATATTTTGGGAACGCATTTCCCTTCTCCCATTTTTCATAATAGAACAAGACAAGCAGCTCATGATTTATCTCCGTTACCGCAATAGTCAAAATCGAAGAGTTAAAATCGAAGTTATTCTGTCATGCATCTCATTGGCCAGGTTTAGACGCCGCAGATCCTTGTTGCTGCCATAGATTAAGAAAACAGTTGCATAAAGTGAAATGTTGCTGGCCGCAATTAATGAAAAGTTCAGTGGTTTTCATTTTAAAATAGTCCACGTTCCATAATAAACATATCTTTTCAATTCGTCTTCTACATTGCTGTCAGATCAAGTACGAAATGTTTTCATCAACGAAAACGTCCTAGAGCTGTCTAGTTAACGTCAGCAGCTTATGATAAAATTTATAAATTGTTTTTTGCATTAAATTAACTTTCACTGACTTATTGACATGTTTATTTTAAGATATAAAATATCCAAAATTATCTCATGATACGAAGCTTAAATTTAAAATATCATTCTAGTGTGAGAGAGTATTTTATATAATACGCGACTACGAAAGAAGTAGATAAAGTATAGCGTTTTAACTGTTCAAACAAGATAAGACCCTTCCCCTTTCTCTTTTTCCGTTTTGTTATCAATTTCTTCACATTTTATTTGGAAATTGATCTCTTTATGCTACTGACAATCATTTGAAATTTTTGGCGCCTTTTTTATACTGTAGTTATTAGCATTAAAAACTTATATCATAACAACAAAAAAACACAACAATTTTGTAATGTTATCTTATCATAAATGTATGTAGAATTCCACTACAACCGCGTTACTACCATGTTTGGTAGTAAATAGTAAAAACCATTCAATGATAGTGAAAATACTTTTAAATAATAATAATATGAAATAATTTTACTTTTAATTTGCCATTCAAATTATTGTTGATTAGAGATACATATACACATATATATATATATATATATATATATATATTAATAGGCAAGAAGAAATTGTTCAGTCAGCTTCAAAATAATTTCTTTACAAACTTTCTGCATATGTTCTTTGCAATAGCAGAAATTAAAACCAACCTGATAAGTTCTGTTTAGGAATCCAGCTGCTCAGTTTATTGTTGACTGCACTTACAATTCTTGCGTTTACTTCTTCAATCGGACAAACTAGTGACAAAATGATATCTACGATTCATCCACAGAATTAAACCTCCTTCAGTTCAAAGGAGGAGGAGGAGGAGGAGCAATACTTTTAAACCCTATATTACCTAAAAATTGTTGAAAACATTTCATCGACACCTCACTTATGCTTTGTATTAACTGATGGTTGCACGGATGTGCATTGTTCAAAAATCATCATGAGATCCCCAGCAGCGTTAATGAAGTATCAAAACAATTGGAACGAGTTAGTAAAAGAAATATGTTAGCTCAAACGACTCGTTTCTAGCTCAAGATAAATGTTTCTACTTTTATCAAATGGGTTGTTGGGTGCCTGATTCATTTACATCTTTACCGGCAAACCTCTTATCGAATTTTCATTACAATGCATTATTGAAAATCCATATTTACACACATTAATGAAAAAAGTCATGAATCAGTGAATTTGTTCGTGATACTCAAGTACAGACGTCATGAGATATAATAATATCAGCAATATATCGTATTCTTCTAACTCTCTAAATAAAATGGGCAGAAAGAACAAAAAAAAAAAAATTCAGCATATACTCCTTCCCTGCTACGCAAAATAATATCGGCAGGCAAGGAATGACAATGGAATTTCTCTCTTTGCTAAACTAAGTTTATTGTGTTTTTGCTGTTTCGTAGGAAATCATTAATAAATTCAAGTCTGAGAACGAAGGGTAGGTATTGTCCACCGAACGAATGCTGTTCTAAGCTCTTTCAGCTTTACATGCCACGTGATTGATTGCTTCTTATAATAAGTAAACTAAAGTTTCTTTACATGTGCACATGTGATTCCTCTCGCCAACTATTGAAGCTATTATTGTATTTAATAACAATAAAAATCGTGTAAACAATCGATATTATTATATACAAAAGTCTGTTTTGCAGTTAAAGTATTTATATTTATTAGTACAATAAATATTTTTCAAGCGTTAACAACTGAAGAAGAGCGTTTGTATCATTTGTTCGGTTCATTAAAAACACCTAATCTGTAACATAAACATAGATAGATATCGACGCTAAGTCTTGTTTCTACACTTATCACGCTCGTATAGAAAATAACTATAGGAATAATAGTCGTACGTAATATTTTCATCGTATAATTTACTCAATTTATGTCTACTTCACGCCTTTTAGATAAGTTGAGGAGTAAGGTCTGCACCTGGAAAACGTATTGTAGCGTTTATTTTCCTATCAAATCTTCCGATTGCATTTTCTTAAAAAAATATCGAGTGACTAAGCAATAACTTGAGAAAAATGAATTTTGTTTTTCCAAAACTGTGATTGCTCTTTTATCCAATAAACATATGAAAACGTGGCAGTACCGTAAAAATGACCTTTAATTGTCATCCTCCCATCTAATTCCATTTCTCATTTGCGTTCGTAATAAAATGCCAAGAATCATTAAATATCCTATTAAAAATTAGACAATTTTGCCGTATAATGGCTTAGTTTTCGTTTTCGTTGAAAAATTTTGAAATTTGCAAACATTTTTTCTATAACGATTTTATGCAAGTTATACGGGAAGTGATCGCGAACCTGATGCAACCCAATCCGTTTACAATAGACTTCGCCCTTGAACCAAAACACGTCTGTGTACCAAATTTCGTCAACACATGTCAAAAATTGCGATGCATATTCATGGAAGGACGGACCTACAAATAAATTTTAATCGTTTCGTAATATGATTCGAAGTCGACCAATGTAATAAAAAGTGGTTCTAGCTTAAATCCTTCTCGACTTTACACACCTTCGCACAGACATTATTCAGTAAATTGTTTCTTTACGATTTTTTTCATTTTTATTAATTCGTCAAGAGAACAATATGTAATGATTAAGTGTGCAATGAATTCAAAATTTTGTAATGGAATAAATTTGCATGTTTAAATAAGTAAGCACTGCAGACTCTTGAACCGGATTTTATACACAGAACTGTAACCTTAGTTGAAACACTAAACAAATTAAGGAACTTTCCGGTTTTTAGAAGCGTTAAAACTCAATCTCAGCTTAAGATCTAGATGCCTATCCTACCCGCAGTGACCCGTCTAGAGTTAAGTGTTATCTTATTTGAAGCATGCAAGCCACTATAATTTTCGTCAAGTCATTTTACGTCGACTAAGTTTAGATACATTCTTAACCCTAACCAAAAGACGGAAACAATTGCCAGTTATCGCGACTTCAATCTGTATTTTGTATTCTCCAACACTAAACAAAGTTCAACAATTTGTTTAAAGTCAATCAATCAACTTCACATCGAAGAATCAACATCTCTTTGTTATCATAATGCACCTGTATGTTTGTTTTCGTGGTAGCTTAGGAGGTCCATATCGGAAAGTTTGGCAACGACTGTTCTCAACAACATTCTCAGTTATAAGAGAGAATATAGGAAACGGGAACAACTTTTTCTAATTATATGCAGAGCCATTAACCGGTTTTAAATTTAATCCGACAACAGACGAACGAATGAGCAGACATGATTAAATGTTTTTCACTATAAACGCTAATCAAAAATGTATTTCGCTTACATTAGCGATTCCTACCATATCTTTAATCATAGGCCGGACTAAATTTTTACCTATATATTCGAAAAAAAAAAAAACCGACTCGATATCCACAATTTGTCAAGAGAAATGTCAAATAGGGATTTCATTATGTATTAGATCTAAGTGGTCAATGATGCTTCTTCTAATATTCTATATAGCTGAGATAGTCCTTAAATAAGTGGGATTTCAATGGCTGAGAAAATAGTCCTATTATTAACCCTGTTCCTCGGAGCGGAACTATCTTAATGCTGTTGTTGTTAACAGGCATCAAAATTTAATAAGTATGGACGTGTCGACATAATTTTTTAATTACAGGCAAGAAAAAGACAAGATAGGTGGTCTACTTTTACATAGTGTCTACGCATACATCTATCGATTAAATTTTAGCTAAAAATCATACATTGTTGAGAAGATATTTACACTTTTAATTTTTCGTTAGATTGTATCTGTCTACTGAGTATCCGTAGATTTATATGTTATTGCGCAGACCTCTCGCCCATTTCCAACTTGATTTGTATATTTGCTAATTAAGAAAACAAAACATGTTTCTGATCTAAGGTCACCTACATATATGGATGGAACTTGTACCGAGAAAACCAAAGATATTAAAATATTTTCGCCAATATCCGGACGTAAGGCTTCCGCTGATTAGAAACTATGCAAAGTTATTGTATAAGAAAGTCTTTTGAGGACCAATTCTAGAAATGAAATATTACGCACGTAAACATATCATGCATTAATTACATGAAGGTATTCCTTACAAACACTGGAATGCGCTGCTCTTGACACAATACAAAAAGCAAATCTTCATTTATCGGTTATTTATAATTATATTAATTAAAATTCAAAGTTTCAAGCGTAAACAAAACCTTACGCGTAACCTTTACTTTCATAAAACCATTCTTCCCTTCAATTTTCAGCTATTCGGAAAACGTTCTTAGGCATACCATTTTAAAGCGCACTTCTTTAAATTCAAATAATATATTTTTAGATTCAAAGTTTTGGTTCAATGTCGGATTGAAGCAGTTGGAAAAAATTGTAAATGTAGCCAAGAACAATGACGATAATTCATATAAGAAAAAGGCAAAGAATATTATCATTTTTGTGGGCGATGGTATGGGCGTGACGACAATTACGGCCGGGCGTATATACAAAGGGCAATACCTAAAACATGGTCTTGGCGAAGAAGAAAAACTTTCGTTTGATGAATTCCCTTACACGGCTCTTGTAAAGGTATGTGGAAAGTTGATGGCAGCTACACCTTAATTTCTCATCTAAAAGCACTTTCTTTTGTAGACTTATAATGTAGATAAACAAGTTCCAGATTCGGCGGGCACTGCCACAGCTATGTTTTGTGGTTCTAAAGCGCATTATGGCGCTATTGGAATGGACTCTACTCGTTCTCCAAACAATAGTACACAAGGAAGGTTGACTTCGATTATGGATTGGGCTCAAAAAGAAAATAAACGTACAGGTATTGTAACGACCACACGTATTACTCATGCAACACCTGCCGCCACGTACGCTCGCATCTATCATCGAGATTGGGAATGCGATAGCAAGATTCCAGAGCAATCAAAAGCTCATTATATTGATATAGCGCGGCAATTGGTAGAAACTTCCCCTGGCAATAAATTCAATGTTGTACTGGGAGGTGGTCTTCAACCTCTAGGAGCAATGAATCCAATGGAAAAACGCACGACACCTTGGGAAGGTGGCACTGAAAAAGTTTGTTCACGTAATGACACCCTTAACTTGCCTGAGATGTGGCTGAAAATGGGCAAAGAGATAAACGATGAACGTGCATTTGTAAGTACCCAAGAGGAATTAAAGCAATTAGATCTGAAAAAGATCAATAGTCTGATGGGACTATTTCGCAACAATCACATGACTTATGCTATAGCGAAAGAGGAGGGAGAACCTTCACTCAAAGAAATGACTGAAGCTGCTATAGACGTCCTGGAACGTGGTAACAAATCTAAGGTACTTCTAGCCCAAATATTTGAATTATAATTTAATTTCGACCACGGTTTCAGGGTTATGTACTATTAGTCGAAGGTGGACGCATTGATCAAGGTCATCATCAAAACTACGCTCGAGCTGCATTGCACGAGGTATACGAGTTCGACATGGCCATTCAGGCGGCTTTGGAAAAAACTAACGAAAACGAAACTTTGATCCTTGTAACAGCCGATCATTCACATGCAGTTACCCTTAATGGGTACCCGGCACGCGGCAATGATATTTTAGGATTTGCTAACAAACCCGGTCAGGATCCAATATACGAAACTCTCACTTATGCCAATGGTCCTGGATTTAAAGATCACTTGAATCTGAGTGCTACCACTGAAAACATTTGGATAACCAACTTTACGGAGAAACAACGCCAATCATCTACTTATCGTCACCTAGCCACTTTACCGCTGCCCGATGAAACTCACGGAGGTGAAGACGTTGCTCTATTTGCCCATGGACCCGGCTCGAGCTTAGTGCGGGGAGTGTTCGAACAAAACTATATAGCTTTCGTTATGAGTTATGCTGGTTGTATGGGACCGGCAAAAGACTTTGACAACTCATGTCAACACCGTAGCGGTGCTGGAAGTTTATCCATATCTTTACTGCTATTTGCGGCTGTGTCCTTTGTTCCATATATTCATATATTTGATAATTAGTTGACATATTTTTTAAGTAAGAAAACGAATGTTAAAATTGTTATTCTGTGCACTATTTTAGTTAAAAATTAAATGAAAGAATAGAACATAATCAACCTATGTTCCTTTTCAAAGAGAGGATTGCCAGCAATCCTCAACAGAACAAAACCGAAAATACCAAACAGAAACTATTAACTGTTACATAAAAACTTAATAAAACCACTTTAAAAATTTTCGTTATTATTTTCACTTTTCATTCGTATCCTAAAGCAGCACATTATTCAATATCAATATCTTAAATACATGGGCAGAAAATGTTTCGTCATTGAAAACTGTACAAATAAAACAAACCTAGCAACAAATTATGTTTCGAAAAATCAGACTCGTTGCGTTAGCAACGCACATCCAAATGGTCGAGGAACTACTTCAACTCAGCGAAGATATAAATTACTCTATGGATTTACGTTATGGATTAACCAAGTTTCAAAAGATGTCTAGGAGTCGGTGTGTAGTTATGCAGCCTTTGCAGTTGACGCTTTGCTGACCGTGGCCTTGCCTTTCGGATCTTCCTCGTCGAGCGTTTTAACCCGGTGCGCGTTGACGCAATTACGAAAAGCGGCTACTTGTTCAGCACACTTTAGAGTCTCACCAGGATTAGCACGATAACAAGCTATAATCTGAGCCTTTAGCTCTTGGCATGGGGGAGGTTGAAGTGTTGCGGGGGCTGAGGCAAATCGTTTACGTACATCTTCTACAGCCGAAGAATATTCCGCCTCCATAATGGTATTAGTTTTCTTAAGATTTTGTTCCAGCTGAGACATTCGTTGACGCCACATGGCATCATTCTGTTGTATTTCAATATCTTTTTGTCGACGAATATCGGCTGCAGTTATAGTAAAACCTGCTGGGCCGGAATATACTACAGGAGGGGGATTTTGATAAACGACCGCTGGTTGTCGCTGAACAGCTGGTGCATCTGCTGCAGACACCGGAACTTCTTTTGCTGCTGAAAAGTCAGTCGTCTTCGTTTTGCTATCTTTAGCTAAAGATTTAAAAATCACTTATAAGGGGCTACAATTTTTTTTACGAAAGACGACAACAAATGTTCAAAAGTTGTAAAAACAAATGTTGATGACACCATGACGTCATCATTCAATGACTTTTAAATTTTGTTTACATTTTCATTTATTAATAATACTCTGCCATGGTTGCATAACCACGACACGCATATATTTCCCTACGTACTTTGGAAAAAAAATTGGAAAAGCACTACAACCTTCGAACATTTGCTTTGAGGTTTGTCACTGCTCACGAATACCTTGTCTGGATATGCCCAGCTTAAGTCGCTCCACCACATCATCCGAAACGTCTATTACCCCAGCCGGTGATGGATTGTCCATTGATACAGAACGGGGTTCTTTTGAACGTGCTGCTCCCATCTTCTTCTTACGCTTTCACTCTGTAATATCAATCGTTTCCACTGATCATTTGCGTCGTAAAACACTTTGCTTAATTATAACCATGAAGGATAATCAATTACCTTTAGAAGTGAGGCAGAAAACGTTTTACAAAAAAAAATGTCAAAAATCCATCAAACACGCAAGTGTCAAAATAAAAGGCAGTCAATTTGTTATTATTTGTCGAAGCTAACTTAGCACCGCATTGAAGGGTGATTTATATTACTTTAAAATACGAGTAAACACAGCATGATTACTCAGCAATTTTTATTATTTTAAAATATTCTACCGAACTACTACCGTAGCCAAATTTTATTATTGCACGTATTCTCAAGACAAAGCGCTCCTGCATCTAAACTTAAGAACGAAACGAAAACTCTAGGAATTTTACCAAGCCTTAAAGCATCTAACTCGAAGCCTACTTTTCTATATTTTGAAAAATCTTCGAAAGCATATAAATTGGATGCATGCCGAAGTAAGGGAAAGGAAAAATAAATTAAAAATAATAATAAAAAAAATCATCACTTACCTCTAATTTTCTTCGTTCTTATTAGTCTTATAATGAATTATATTTTACAAATAGTTTAAAACACACACGCGCGCGTAAATATTCACATATAATTCCAAACTTTTTATCTTGAGGCTCTTATGATTTCATTTTTTTTTGATATTTTACCGATTTGCTCGTATGCGAACCGTTTTCAAACCGTTTACAGCAACAATGACTTCATTTTTTGATCCATGCTTTGACATGTTTGCTAGTAACAAAAGCAAATGTTCACAAAAGTGCACATTTTGTTTTGGACAGTAAACCAAGTAAATGTCGGCATAACAAAAGCAATTAATGTAAAAATTATATTAATAATAACGGATATTCGGTGCTTTTAATGAATTTATAAGTAAACCGAAAGTTACACTTACTATAATGTCTATAAATCAAGATGGCGGCTTTTTCCCGTTTTGCAAAAGATTGCAAGAAAAAAACAAAAAACTATTCAAGATCAGTCATTAATGCATAAATGTGAATATTTATATACATAATTATACACATAAACTGATCGCGCATTTCTAGAAAATCGTTTACTGAATTATAAAATATTAAATTAAAGAAATCGTGTAGCACCGTACCAAGCCCAACTAAGTAGCTGAAACGGTTAACAATGAAATGTCCGCTTATAAAATCAATGTTGCGCTTCGTTAATTTTTGAAGTTGGCGATTTTTGCTACTTATTCGATTATTTAAGCGCTTAAATAATAAAAACTGAATTGAATTAAGAGAAAATCAATAGCAAATATTGATATGTAAATTCAAGTAAAAACGTATGCAGTTCTTACATAAAGCTTTCTTAAACTGATGTTGTAATTTTTATATATTTTTTATGAAAATGAATAAAATTCTTATTATCATTATAGAATGTATTTCCTTTTTTGTTTTTTGCTAAGTAGTTTGCATAAAGCAAAAGGCACTTATTTCAATTATGTTCCGAAAAATTTAAATTGTTGTCCACTCATATTGTTAAAGCATTACTTCCTTAGTAAATTTTAAAAAATATTAATAATAAAAATGGACAAGTGTTATCAACAAAAGCTCAACAAACAGTAATGGCAACTATCCCTCAACATTCAAGTCAGGTGTAATTACAATTTTAAAAAATGAGTTTTTTTATAGGAAATCATCCTTTATTTTATTTGCAAGTTATGATACATTGCAGTGGTCTTGTAAGCGGAATATGTTGTGAAAACATTTAATATGTCCTTTAAAGAATTTATAATATAAGCATTACTCATGTGATCTGATATCGGTGTAAAGCAATAATACTCGTGCTATTTTTTTATAACAAAAAAGAAAAAATATAGTAATAAAGGTAGTCTATAAAAACAAAAATCTTCTCAATCTAGGGTAAGGTAGGGTAGACGAGGGAGTGGTCTAAAGCAACTGTCAGAAAATTGTCCAATGAGATTTTAATGGTAATCTAAAAGTTAAATCGTTTAACATAACAGTCAAGGGTGGGCCTTACGTGAATACTTATTATAGAGAAGGCACAGTTCTTTTTCACCTTAGAACAAAAAGTTATGGTCATTTGCAAAAGCCTTCAATGCACTTAATATATGCGCTGTTACGAAAAAATTTAGTCTAACTATTAAGATAAATATTAGATTATTTAGGCGTTTGGAAAAGAATCGAAGACATAAGTTATTTTAAAGTTCGCTAACATTTATGACAATAACAGCTGTGATCCTTTATTTATCCAAAATCTCTCTTCTTAATGCACGAGCTTTCATATTGACCTAAATAATAAAGATTAACTACTATCATTGCCGTTTGAATTGAACAATCGAAACGAATGCCTGTGGATTCAATATTTCTCACACTGTTCACAAGCATTATAGTTTTCCATAGAGCACATTGGTACGATGAGATGATACAATAAGGCCAAGAACGCTTTTCCTCTTAAGAACGAAAAGTCTAAGATTTTTACCAACCCTTAAAGCATCTAACTCGAAGCCTACTTTTCTATATTTTGAAAAATCTTCGAAAGAATATAAATTGGATGCATGTGGAAGGAAAAGGAAATTAAAAAGAATAATAAAAACATCACCACTTACCTCTAATTTTCTTCGTTCTTATTAGTCTTATAATGAATTATATTTTACAAATAGTTTAAAACACACGCGCGCAAATATTCATATATAATTTCAAACTTTTTCTCTTGAGACTTTTATGATTTCAGTCTTTTATTGATATTTTTCTATACCGTTTTTCTCGTATTCTAACCGTTTCCAAACCATTTGCAGCAACAACGACTTCATTTCTTGATGCATGCTTTAACATGTTTAAAAGTAACAAAAACAAAAGCTCATAAAAATGACCGATTTGCATTTACTTTATTTTTTCAAAACCATTTAATGCAACCACGTAATTTTTCGAAGCATGTTTTAGCATGTTTGAAAGCAACAAAAGCAAACGTTCACAAAAATCCGTATGTATTTCGCTTTACCGTATAAATAAAGTAAAAACCGGCAATTTACAAATAGAAAAAAAGAAAAAAATATTATAGATCCATCACTAATATACATGTCTTTACATATGAGTCAATTTACAATTTGCGCATTGCCGCGCCAAGCTCAACTAAGTGACTGAAACAACGGCATTAAAATGGTCGCTTATAACATCAATGCTGCGCTTTGTTAGTCTAGCAAATTGGCGATTTTGTCTACTTATTCAATTAATTATTAATCGCTCAAATATTAAAAACCACCAAAACTTCGAAACAAGTCGATATGTCTTGTCCCAAGAGCTGCTCCCATTGAATTAAGAGAAAAATCAAAAACCTATTGCAAAAAATTATTCAGTTTCTGTACAAAGCTTTGTTAAATTGACGTTATAATTATTATACATTTTTCATGAAAATGGATAATATCCAAATTATTACTATAGAATATACTTTTTTTTGTATATAAGGTATACAGAATAATTTTGGTTTTTTACACTCACATTGCTAAAGCATTGCTTCCTAAGTGATTTTTTAAAAAATTTCCAAAAATGTTGTCAACAAAAATTTATCAAACAGTAATGACAACTATTGTTATTTTTATTTAACTAATAACTCATATGCAAATGAAATCGCTCAACTGCAATTGCAATTTTAAAGTATTTTAATAGGAAATCGGATAGTTTCGTATGGCACATTCCAACGTTCTTATAAGGAAAACTTTTACAAGAAAGTTTAGGCGAACAATTGAGACAACTATTAAATGGTTTAGAGATTTGAAAAAAAATCAAGGACAATAAGTCCCTTAAAAGTTCTTAAATATTTATATCATTGCCAGGTGTAATCGTTTACTTATCTAAGTTTGCATGGATTCCGGCTTATATTCCCAGTTCCTACCATTTTAGATTGTAGGTCGCAAGGAATACTTGGAAATGCTTGAAACTCTAACCTAGCAGACGCTGCCTATATATTCAAAAGGAATGGCTATATACAGTTTTTCATAGGGAAAGTGGTCGCAATGACAATCGCGAAATAAAGTCATTTGAAGTTTTTTAAAAGAACACACATGATTGTCAGAAGTAATAAATGAGCGCTTGTTTAACCCTAGTGAGAGAGTGAACACAACAAAATGTATAAATATTCATTTTTTCCAACATTGCTTACCCAATATAAAATGTTTCTCCACATTCAACAAACTGCCCCTAATGAAATTACTTAAATAATTTCATGCTTCTCGAAAGGAGACTGAAAAATATACTCTATTTATAGTTTATAATTCTGCAGTTTAATGCAGGAAAGTACAAAGAAAGATCATAACGACAAGTTAACGATTTGCAGGGTATAAGTTGACGTCCGTCCTTGTTAGTGTCAAATTCTGAAATGCTCTGTCTGTCTGTCCGCCTGCCCATTCGGATGAGAGAGGAAAACATAATTTGGATTGCTATTGAAACTGAAGCAAATCCATTGAAGAATGCTTTGAAGTCTGCAGTGTAACATAAATTGAGAACTATTTGTTTGTTACCTCCACAACAGATACAACGATAAAAATGTCCCTGTATGTTATACGAGTGATCCTCCAACATCTGTATAAAAATGGAAAAAATCCTTCACGCCTGCCTGTTCCCCGTGTATTATAGAATTTATAAATTTCATTTTCTTGAAGTTTGGTTTAAGATAAAGACGGTGGGTATAAAATATTTGGCTACAATCAAATATAATTTTGTACCCCTTTTTTTATACCCTTCACCACTTGTGGTATTAGTGTATATTAAATTTGTGCGGATGTTTGCAATACCCAAAAGGACCTGAAATACACCCACCTCTTATTATGCCGATAACTTGTCTGCCCGTCTGTCTTTCCAACATGTTTTCTAAAGTTCAACCTACAAAACTCCAAAATTTCGAGATATTTTGATGAACTCTGTTACGCACGACAAGGACAATCGCTATTGAAAATGATTCGGATCGAACCATTTTTTCGACCACTTTTAATATAAGCCCTATTTCTGAAGAATAAGAATAGTCGTATTAAGCGAAGTGATGTAGGGTATTCAACGATGGGCCATGTCCCACTATAGTGTTTTTAGTTGTTTTGGTTGAAAATTCTTTTATTTTAGTCAAATTTTCATAAAATTTCTTAATTTGTCATCCTTTTCCATAATCCCGATGACATATACACAAAGATATTCTTTGTCTATTTATGTACTCACTTATTGCATAATTTATTTAATGTTGTATTTAACATCACATAAGTTCTCCTTAGTGTTATTAATTTACAAAAAGGAAAAAAAAAAACAAAACCAAAAAAAAGAGAACAAAAAATTTTCATTTTGTCAACATTTAAATTGAAATGCTTCTTCGTTCAATGCAAATGTGAATGACATATATGTAGTGTTTTTGTTTTAATTTTATCTGTCTATTTTATTCTTTTCGATACGTAGTTTTGATTTTTTATTTGTTGTTTTAAAGGATTTCGGTATTTCTTATCTATTTTTTTATTTATTTTCTCTTTTTTTGTATTCCCATCAAATACGCCTGGAACGTATTAATGATTTTTGTTGTTGTGATTTTTAGTCTTACTATAATAATTATTATTATGCACGGCTTTTATACAGACATTAATTGATAATATGGATTTTGTTTTTTGTTTTTTTTTTTTTTTTTTTT